>CM016727.1:6369695-6419671 GCA_005771605.1 Scutellaria baicalensis | reverse complement strand
CCACTGCCACCGCGCCACCGCCGCGTGCTCCATGGCCGACGGCCCACACCAACATAGCCACACGCGCGGACACTCCAACACACACCGCCACCATCAATTCCAGCGCAAAGTGAGTGAGAAGACGAGCATGCCGCCACTCCTGCTGCCGCCGCGTGGGGGGAGAGAAATAGAGGCGGTGGCTGCTGCTGCCTCCGCTGTGTGCCGTCGCGCCAACCCAAACTTGCCGAAGAAGATGAAACAACTACTCCCTCCATCCCACCCAAACTTGCCTACTTGTCATTTTGATTTGTCCCAATCTAACTTACCAGCCTATAAATGGCAAAAAAAAAAAAAAAAAAACCTCCTTAAGCAAAAAGCAAAAAATATAAAGTATAAAAAGCAAAAAGTAAGCAAAAAGTAAGAGTCAACTGCATTTTCTTAAGCTCTGTGCTCGGTCAACGTAGGCAACTTCGATCGGGACGAAGGGAGTATTTTTTTCCTCTCTATCTCTCTCCCTCTGCTCGTCTCTCTCTCTCTCTCCTCTCTTCTCCTCTCTCTCTCTCTCCCTCGATCTCCTCCCTCTCTCCTCATCTCCCCTCCTCTCTTCTCTCTCCCTCTCCTCTCTCGCTCTCTCTCCCTCTCTCCTCCTCTCTCATCGATCCTCCCCTCTCTCTCTCTCTCTCTCTCTCTCTCTCCTCCTCTCTTCTCTCTCCTCTCCCCCCTCCTTCTGTCGTGTTGCCATCGCTGTGAGGGCGCTGCCGTGAGCGGCGCGCCTTGTGTGAGTGAATCGGTGTGTTTGTGTGCGTCTCTGTGGTCTGTGTGCATGGTGGCCATGGAGGTTGCAGACTTGTAGATCAGTAGTTGACACCCAAATCGAAGCAGTGTCAGAATCATTCTTCGTCGCCGGACATATGGATGCGAAACGACGCTTCAAACCCAAGCGACCAGGAGCTTTGATTTGCTGCTGATATTCGACGCGAGGGGCGGCGACGATCTTGAACTTTCCGGTGGAGAGGTTGAAGGAGATGAGTTGCATATTTCTTTTTCTTTTCTTTTTTCAATTTTTGTTTTGATTATTTAATATATTTTTTAATGACATGGCGGCCTACATGGCAGTTTTTTGATGGGAAAAAATTGGGGATTAGAGTTTCAAATTCCCGTGGCCACATCAACCTCCGGTAAAATCAGACTAAAATTGGAAAAAAAAGTGAAGTTACAGAATTATAATTGGAAAGCCCAAAATTGATGCACTGAAATTGGAAAGGGCCTAAACTTACAAGACGAAAATTGATATTTACCCTTCTTTTTATTATCAAGATGATTTTTTATTTTTGATAAATTAGAGGTAACTGAATAATGAAATAAAGATTAGAAAACTTGTTCATCACAATCTACACCTTTATAAAGAAAATATCCAAGCTGAAAGGAGCATAAATTATTTAAAAGCATGAGTTAGTGAATAAATAAAAAAGACAAGATATTATCTTAATTTATATATCTATACTAAGGACACACATGGTCAATTCTATTTTTCGTTCTAAAGTTTAATTTTAATTTCAATTTATTTACTCAATATTCAAAATTTATTATAATTAAACATTTAATATGATTATGATCATTGAAAAATTAAGAAACAAAGAATGATGATTACTAACAAAATTATACGTCCCTTATGAAATTCTAATTCTAGGCTAACCATTTAAATTAAAATTGATTGTTGCAATTGTATTAAAGAATAATGAAATGTTTTACATAATAATTATGTTAAGATTTAATGATAAATAATAAAAATTAAAGTTATTTACAAATAATAATTCTTAAATGTTTTAATTAATATTAATATATCCACAAAATTTATTCAATTACTGCACGTGTTACACTTCCTAGTCCCTATTTAATTCGTTTTCAACTCAATCTGTAAAAGGAGTACTCTCAATTAATTAATCTATTAAATCTGGACGTTGGTTTGTATTCTTTTAATGTAAAAACTCACATTTCTTTCTAAAATTGCAGATTAATCCACTTTCCGAATTTTGCAAAATATTATGATTTTTATTCGTTGTTGTAATTCGAATCACATTTATATTTTCCAACTTTCAAAGTCTACACATATCTTTAATATATATTTTAAAGTAATAATCATTAAAATACACATGTTACACCTATTCATTTGGTTTCTCTCCTAAACCACTAATAAATTATATTTACATTTATTTTATATCATTACTATTAAATTGAATAAATTATTAACTATTAATTATTATTTATCAGTCAATATATAATCAATATAGAAAAAGCAATATTATTTATCATTTTATTCATTAATATTGTTTCATTTATTACATAGAACGAAAATTGAAGGATCGAAGGAGAAAAATATAAGAAATTGGAAGTGTTAATATAAGAAATTGGAAGTGTTTTTTTCCTCACAATTAATGTTCGTGATGATATGTCACTTTCCTTCATTGTGCAAATCTTTCTATTCGAAAAACATCAACAAATATGTTATTATAAGATTTCAAATCCCTTAATAATATATCAACATCAATGTTTTACAAGATTAAAGATTATAAAAATGTCAGCATATACATATATATAACTGCCTGCTGGAGGCATATAACACTTAAATCAATCTAACTTCAAGTATTTTTCTTCAGTTTCTTATCCTTGAAAGCTTCGATTTCTTTGTCGATTTTGGCTGTCACTGCAGCATGAAACCCGGGATATGGCTCGTACCCGAAAGCAAACTGCAAACCCTGTAAGCCATTTCATTGTCAACGTCACTCAATAGTTGATGCAAAAGGCTGAATATTGCTCGATCTTTTAAGGGAAATGATGGAAATATACCTCGAGGAGAACAAAGAATGGTGCCATGAGGAATGCTTGAGCAAGGTTGTCAAACAGAGCAGGCGCTCGTTTCTGCAAAGTTGATGAAATATAAATCATGCAAAAATCTTAAGAGTCGAAACTCATGAAAATTGTTTTGAATAATCACCTCAAAAATGCCATGGCCGAGGAACTGTCCAGTCCAGCAGATCAGCTGAGATGCCAGAACAGCCTGGTATAAACAAATTCCATTCATGGAATTTAATCATTATATTTCAATAATTTCTGGTATCGTAAGTTCATATAAGAAGAATCTGAGTTAACAAGAATATGGATTAAGCCATCGCATTATCTCATCTCAAAGACGGATATCTTGTCTTAACTAACACATGGCAATCGAGCATTTGATGAAGGGTATAAAACACATCCCGGAGAAGAATTATTGCTTCTAAATCACTTAAGGGCTGCCCTTTAGAACACAATATAAAACAGATCTCTTACTTCTCAACCATGGTTCAACTTGATACTATTAAGCTTTTAAAAAATGAAAGAACATAACTCATATGAATGTTGGATGGTCATGGGATGAGGTGGTTTTTGAAGGGGAAGAGAACGGTAAAAGAGGAACTAACGAGCTACTAAAACTGATATCGTAGAAGTGTGAAAGAACCAAGGCTTCAAGATTAATTTTGATTTAGTATAGCATAAAAGTAGGAAGTTTTGAATGAGAACGATAAGTTTACATCTCACATCACTTCGACACAGCTTATGACAATGTGAACATTTACGGTTATGCCCCAGGAAGAAGTGTTTACTTAGGTTGTAAGCTGCATAAATCTCGAAACGAAGCAATGGACTTTTATTCGAAAGCAGATCCAAGAAAGTAAACCATGCTTTACTTTGAATCTTCCATAAAAACAGATAGCCTCGACAATGGTAATAAGCTTGTAATAGCCTCAAACAGCTAAAAGGGACATCTTGGAGTATGAATTTTACAAAGAAAATCAATCAGATTTCAGAATCAGTTAGTAGTCGAAGGCATTCCGGTTATAAAGCAATAAACAGAGATCTGTAGGAGAAAAAAGAAAGCATGAACACTAGTATGTTCTAAAGAATCCATAAAAGTAATGTTTTGATTCAGAGCCAGAGTGAAACGCAAACTGAAGATGTATTCGACTATTGTAATAAATTGAAATGTCAATTGGCATACTTACCTACGAGAATAGTGGAACAATTCTCTATTCAATAGCATGCAGATAACTATGAATCAGAAAGGGTTGTGGAGCAGAAAGAGAGAATCTAAGAACAGTGGGACGAAAAATTTCATATTGAATTAATTGATCAATTAAACAGTTTTAAAGATGTCGAACAATTTATGCACTACTCTCTAGATGGAAAACCCAAAAAAGAATTCACCTCAAGATAATAGATAAGACACCCACAATTCTATTCCGAAGATGACTCTGGACCTAAAGAGTAAGTATTACCAGCACACAAATGTTTTTCCAGGACGAACAAATGTCGAGACCTTGAGGTCACTAAATCATTCAAGATTCATGACAGGATAAAGAAAATCGGATAATTGCTATTATCCATGTAGAAATCCGAGAAAATGAAAGATCACTGTTGTATTTTACTAGTGCCACTTAACACAAATTCAATACGACTCTGTAATCTTATATGGCCTCTTCTCTGAAGTCCATATCGAAAAACGACAAATGCGGCACAGTCTAAAGAAGAGCTTTCTCTTTTGTTTGCAAAGATGAGTATTAGGCTTACAGAAAAAGACACTCGCATAACTAAACAGGGAACTTCTATTCATGGGCTAATTATGATTCTTAGATTTTGAAAAATCATTAGAACTCTCCAGCAGAATTTCCAGAAAATCGAAGAAACAGAATAAAGGCAAGAAGCTAGCAACCAAACAATCCAATAAGACATATAGAAACCTCACATCCTAGATTTCAAGAAAATAAAATCCACAATATATTGATAATTACTAAGCAAACAACAATAATAAATCCAAATTGATGTCTTCTATGGAAATACCCCTACTCTTCTCTTCCCTTTTCCATCAACCAAGTTATTTCAGTTTCCTAATTCTAGGGCAAACACTTTATCATCAATTCAAACCCTATTCCTCATTTCCCTTGAGAGTCAACTTCTAATTCATATTCTCAATCAAGAAAAAGATCAGGCAAAACCTAACTTCAAACAAATCAAGAATCAGGCAAAACCTAACTTCAAACAAATCAAGAATCAGGCAAAACCCAACTTCAAAATTCATCGAGAGAGAGAGAGAGAGAGAGAGAGAGAGAGACCTTCCAAGAGAGAGAGAAGCCAAGGCGTTGAGCAAGAGCACTGCTTCCAACCCAACAAAGAAAACATAACAGAGCAGCTAAAGAACCAGCTTTGTTATCCAAACACACATAATACACAGCATATATCATAGTGAACAAAAACCCAAAATTCAAAATCAAGAAACTCTGATCCCACAACTCAAACGTCGACAAAGCCGGCGTAAAATACAAAAGAACCAAAGCTGAAAATAGGATTGGCCAAACAAAGACAAAGTGGATAGCTATGTTAACAGGGTTGCTGTGATAAGCTCCATAGAATGCAAAATGTTCCTCCAAATCAAACAATCCCATTTCTGTTTTTCCTCTTTTCTTCAACTTTCTAGTGATTATTGGATTTTTGGGTGTCCAAAATGAAATTTATAGATCAATTGGACTCGTGGGCTGGTCCCATTTTGTGGGACCATCCAAACCCCAAAACTTACAATGCATCAATTTTTTTTTAAAACGTATTTAAGTACAAATTTTGTCAATATTGGGTGTAGTCTACCTTTGTCTATGCATATTTTATCAATTTTGGGTGTCAAATACAAATTTTGTTAATGTCAACTTAAAAAATTGAAACTATCAATATATCAAAAAATAGAAATTGGAAACTGTCAAATTAAGACTTTAAAATTCAAAAAACTATCAAAGTATTAGGATTTAAGAAATTGGAAGATATTGAATTAAGACTTCAAAATCTATGGTCGTTCTAAATTCAAGAAAACAATCAGAATCTTAGTACTTAAGAAATTGGAAGTTATTGAATTAAGACTTCTAAATCTATGGTCGTTCTCACTGTTGTTAATTTATTTTCTTCCATTAGCTGACTTGGCTATTAAACAATCTATGAATCAATGAAAAAAATTAAAATAAGGGTATTAGTTTCCTATACATAAAATATTACTTGTACAATTGAAATATATGTTTACATTTTACTTGTTCAGTGAAAAGTATTAGTTGGTATATTCAACGTATTAGATGTTTACTCATAATGTATTACATGCATAACTAAAGTATATGTTTTAGTAAAATAATTTAATTATATATTCATAAGATATTGGTTGCTTACTTATAAGGTAGTACTTATAACTTAATATATATGTTGAGTCTCTAGCCCAACTTACCACAAAATTATAATACCTAAACAATTTACAATTCTATATAACAATTTATACTTTTCTACCACGAAATATAAGATTTGATACAAAACTACCACAATTTCTGCAAAAACTTTTCTTGTCAACCACTTTTTCAATATCCAATCATAGTTTGTAGGATATTATGCCTTATACCAAATATTTTATTATTTGAATTGATTAAATTTAAATTTAAATTCACACCCACCAAATTAAAATCACACCAACCCTAATTAATACTACACTCACTCACTTTTGCCCCACCCCATAGTTCGTTCAACCTCTTCTTCCATACTCGATTTTTTTTTTTGCTCAAGTTTCTCGGCGGATTCTCGGTAGATTGCTTTATCTCAATTTTTGCTACGGTGGTCGGCTATTCTCGGTTACTCAGCTAGGGCTGAAAGTTCTCCCCAATTTTCTCTAAAGTTTCTCGGCTCGTTCATCAAACAATGGGTGACGAGGTTAGCTTCGAAATTTAGTTTCAAAATTTAACTTATTATGGTTTTTTGTTGAATATAATTGATTGTTATTCGAACACGATTACTCGTAAAATATACTATGATATTGTTTGGGTTGAACAACCTTGAATTTTGGGTTAGTTGTGTAATAAATTTAGGGTATGCCGTGTAATTTTGGGTTAGTCGTGTAATGATATTGTTATACCGAGTCACACGATTTAGGGTTAGCCGAGTCACTAGATTTAGGGGTAGACGTGTCAGTAAATTAGAGTTAGTCGAGTTACCAAATTAGGGTTAACCGTGTAACAAAATTAGAATTAACCAAGAAACTGATATAGGGTTAGCCGAGTTAGCCGTGGTCCAAAATTAGGGTTAGCCAAGTAAAAAAATTAGGGTTAGCTGAGTAACTTATTTAGGGTTAGCCGATTCACCAATTAGGGTTAGCTGAGTCACCGGTTTTGGTTAGCTGATTCAACTATTTTGGGTTAGCCGAGTTACCGATTTTGTGTTAGTCGAGTCATCCGATTTAGGGTAATCGAGTCACCGATTTAGGGTAGCCTAGGTTTATTACTCGTATAACATTTAAAATATTGAAATATTTTTTTGAGATATTGAATTATTTTTTAACTATTATTATTCAAATATTGAAATATTAAATGTTATTGTGATATTGTGAGATGAAATTTTATATATTATAATTACAATGAAATTTGTGTACTAAAATGTTTAAATAATTTTATATATTATGATGTTTTACAATTTATCTTTATTATTTTTCAATAATACCACGATATTCAATTGTTGTGCATGTAGTTGGTGTGGGTCCGTGAGACTCTATAGGGACGCACCATCTATATAATCGGATATGTTCGTCTTAGTGTCCTTGATGATATCAAGACACAATTGCACCACGTAGGACGTCGGTGTCTGCGTGACTTCATAGGGATGATTTTTGGATACTTTTTGCTATGGGACACTGATAGAGATTCATCTAAGACTTTGCTACATGTCCTAATGATACGTGAGGTGCGTGGTCGGATCATTCCTACAGATGAGAGATGGTTCCATATTAGTTGAGATTGTCACCTTTGTTGTTCCTTGAAGAGAGAGTTTGCGTTGATCACTGGGTTACGATTTGGTGATTCGGCATTTGACCCGTGTGGAGATCACCAGCCAGCTGAGGGCACACTCTACTATAGAGTTTACGCGGATTCGTCACGCGTGACTGTGGCTGAGATCCTATCTAGATTCAAAGCTGGAGAATTTTCAGACAATGCTCAAGACACGCATAAGATTGCAAACATCCTGATATTGCAGTGCATATATTACTTGGCGTCGACCCGAGACAGTCTGTTGTTGAACCGTGGATTTGGCAACTGGTCGAGCACGATGACTTATGTGAGAGCTTTCCATGGGGCAAGATTTCGTACAGAACCCTGTTACGACACAGGGATAAGGTCCCGAAGAGATGCCCCAGCACTCTGCAGTGTCTCATTACCACTTTTATGGTTTCTCGACAGCTCTACTAGTATGCTTATTTGATCATCTCCATTTGAAATTCATGTTGGTTATACAAAGTTTTAAGTTTCAACCAATTATGTAATACTGTCTGTTTTGTCAACAGTTATGGGCTTTAGAGGCGATCTCAATCACGTGTACATTTACGGGGCGCAGACTAAAGACGGATTTGCACATGCCTCGATGTTTAAAGTGGTCCCTCATGAGGTCCGAGAATGATGTCACTTATGCTCTCGAACAGGAGGTATCTGCAAAACCATATTATAAACATATATTTATGTTTTATTTCATATTCAATGCATGAAAAATGATTACTAATACACATAAAATTGTTTTCTTTTGTAGGATATTCAGTGTTTTGAGACTCTCAAGTCGACACCTGAGGAGTGGGTCCAGCCATATTGGAGAAGCATCGACTCCGACATATCCACAGGAGTACAGCTCCCCCTGCGTCGACATGGTTCAAGGTGTGGTGCAGTGGCTCGTGGACAGACTGCTCAACCAAGACAGACTGTTGCTGATGAGTCGGAGCTAGAGATTGACCATCCTTCTACTTCACGTGCTTCTTGTACGAGCAGAAGGCCGACTACTCACACCAGTAAGGTGACTCGGAGGCAGATAATGGTGGACGATGATCCTACTACAGCATTACCAATTCGGCAGAGGCTTCCGACCCCTGATCCTCCACAGGACGGGGGTGGTGACTTGTATACTTGTATGTGCATGTATGTGGATTGGAGATTTGATGCGCAGAGTGATCAAATTTGTGTCGTCCATGAGGAGATAAATGCTGAGTCTGAGCGGCTTCAAGCGTATATGGATAGCTGGTTCAATTACGATTCTTACGGTATAGAGGGTGTGAGAGAGCCTTATCACAACCGTTTATATCCAGATGAGCAGACTTAGTATGGGGGTGATCAGTCTCAGGCAGGGCAACAGTGAGATCTTTGGCCTGCACAGGGTGTACCTGTTACAGAAGCGACTCTAGTAGTATGAGAGACCTGTGCACCTATTACCGAGGTGACTCCAGCTGATCAGGTTATCCCAAATACCATACTTCTTGGTGGCATGGAGTACGAATGGACACCCCTGTGATTGCATTTAACAAACCATTTATGTTTGTCCGAATGATCGACACGATATTCCACTTGATTTTCCAAATAATAAAATCGGACTGCATTTTTCAAATCGGACTTACTATTAAAAATAGATCCTTTTTGCAGACCATGTGGAATTGGAACCTCTTGGGATACTGGTTCTTCAAATGCTGCTACATCGGGAATATACCATTCGGGTCTCAAAACGTATTCACAAAATTCAGCATATGCCGCTCGCTACTCTTCATCCAATGCTACCTCATCGACTTCGTCTAACTCAAAGTCGTCTTCTTCATCTAAAATAAAATGATGAAAAACACAATAGATATTAATTAGATATGTGCAAGAATATGATAATACACAAAAAATACCTATCTGATCGTCAACATCTCACGTATCGGGTTCTCCATATGCTGGTTCTTCTGTTGGATTGACTTCACTTTCGTCACACCCTGGGGGAGGTTTGTTCAAGTCAAGAAACTCAAGATTATTGTAGTAAACACGACCGCATAATGATTCCCATGGTGCCCACAGTTTATTTGAAGACGGACCGGCATAACTAGAGGGAATATCCTATTTCAAACAAAATTCTTCGTCGTTCTGAAGTCCAATGGGAACATGTGGAGATTCGAATTTATGTCCAATAGGAAAAAAACTTTGACTGCCTTGATTGTACACTTCATCTACCTGTGAACTTTGTTGTTGGGGATAAGACGATCCTGATGATAATCCAACATCCATGCTCTTCAAGGAAACCAAAACAACCAAAAAAGAATTATTCGTATAGAAAACCCATTCCAAATCAGAATCATTCTTGATCGTTATCTTCTTCAATCTTCCATTATTTTCGGTCAGTGCATGAATCAAATATCCCCAACAATTCATATCAGCGCAAACGATTCCATGAATGGAGGTCAATAAATCCAAATAAGTAGGTCTTTGAAGATAAATCAACTCTTAAGAACCATTGGCATATTGAATACCTTCACAATGGCCTCCGAACCAAACCGCAATCGAGAAAGACATTTTTTTTATGAATCTGAAAAATAAATGGAATTGGATTTATTAAGCAAATTTCTGAGAGTTGAACGAGTCAAAATCGAATTGAACGAGTCACTGCTTTAGGGTTGAACGAGTGACTCAAAAGGGTTGACCGATTAAGGAGTGACTCGTTCAACCCTATACAAGTGACTCGTTCAACGAGTCACTACGAGTCACTCGTATAGGGTTGAACGAGTGAGTCAAGAGGGTTGACCGATTAAGGAGTCACTCGTTCAACCCTATACGAGTGACTCGTTGAACGAGTCACTCGTATAGGGTTGAACGAGTCACTCAAGAGGGTTGACCGATTACGGTGTCACTCGTTCAACCCTATACGAGTGACTCATTGAACGAGTCACACGTATAGGGTTGAACAAGTGACTCAAGAGTTAGCCGAGTTTAGAGGCACTCGTTCAACCCTATACTATAAACAAGTCACTATTAAATAATATACGAGATGAAAAAATTATTACGGAAATAATTTAAAACCACATAAAATTAAAATAAGCTTACTTGATATTTCTTCTACTTTTTTTCTCTTATAATCCTTTAACTTTTGCAACTCTAGGAATTGTTTTTTTTACGAATGTGAGCAACAAATGAATCCTTCCTCACTCATTAAATAGATGAATTTTACAATTCTGTGCATCCGTGAACGTCTGAACGATAGTTCAAATCATTCTGAAAAGTAAAACATTTCAGTAAAAATAAGATTCCAAAAGTAAAAGTAATTTTCTGCAAAAGTAAATATAATGCATGTTTAAATTCAACTGCTCAATCATTCAATGATTTTTAAGTGCACTCGATCAAATTTGTGGTAGAAAAGTATAATTCCTTATATTTTGTGGTAGAAAAGACAAAAAATTAAAGTACATGGTATTATTGTTATAACATTATATATATATATATAATGGTAATTTGAGCTATTTTCTCATATATGTTAGTGAAAGATATTATTTGTTATATGTAAATGTATTAATCGTATTACTTAAAGGTGTTAGAGTCGGGGTTGAAGTTTCCGAGTTTGTTTATAGTTTTCACACTCTGAATTTAACTTTTCCATTTGGAACATCAACGTTATTTGACAGGCAAGTCACAAATTCTATATGAAACTGTGTGAAACCTTGTGTGAAATGAAATTTTATCTTTTATATTAGACCGATATTAATCGTGTTGAATGGGTTGATCTAATTTTAGTGATCCACATAAACCTCATCTTACATAAGGTCTCACGTGAGACCGTTTCATAAATTTAATATCTACTAAAGACTAATACAAAAATGCTAAAGATTTTGAAATCTTAAATTCATAGAGATGTTAAAGATTTTGAAATCTTAAATTTAATTTCATAGAAATGTGAAAAGACTTTGAAATCTTAATTTTGATAGTTGCTAATCTTTCACATTGATAACGTTTATCTATTATACCCCATATTAAAAATTGATCTATATTTCGAAATTTAAATTAATAAATCCCTAATTTGTAATATTATCATTTCTAAATACCAAATAAAATATTTACTATAATAATTAATAATCATTTTAAAATGTCAGATAAAATATTTTGTCGAAATTGTAATCTCATGCGATGGTTAGTAGGAAAACATTGGTCTGTTTCGTGAAACTGTTCCTAGAAATTTTCTAATATGATCCCATCTTTTGGTTTTTAAAGTTAAAACAAATGGCATGTTTGATCTCATTTCAATTAAATTAATTTGACAAAAAATTCAAATAAATCAAACAAAAATTTGATTCTATAATTTAACGATGTAAAATATTTGTTTTATTTTATAATGTGAACTCAAACATTTTTCAAAAAAGTATCTCAATTTTATTTATAGCAAGTCAACAACACAATAAATGTGCATTACAAAAGAGCCCCCACATCATAATCATAACTGTATATCAAATTACATTAACTATTGGATTAGTTATAATCATAACTGTATATCAAAATACATTAACTATTGGATTAGTTATAAGTCAATTAATTTGAATTACGATAATTGCATCTTAAAGTAGTAATAGTAGGGGTACCCAAATTGCCCCACCCGTGTCTTTAATTTAATTTTTTGTTTTGTTTTTGAATATTATCAAACTGTTGTATTTTAAAACTTTTATACATTGATACTAATAATCAAGATTAATATTTAGGCAAGTCTGAGATTAAACAAAACTGTTCATACGACTTAAACAATGAAATAATTTTTCTTATAGAACAATCACACTTCTAATTATTAAGCTGAATATTTGAAGTAAAGTAGTTAACTTTCTTTTATATATTTATTATTATTATCTTCAATTATAATAAAAACTAGATTTCATCCAATTTTGACTAAATTTAAAATTGGCGAAAATTGCTATTAAATTAAACAAAAAATCATGGATAAATAGACAAAAGTTTTAGGATTGCAAAATCGCAAAAACCTACAAAATGTTTGAAATTTTTTTTGGCTATCAGGCCCATATATGTCTGTATATATATTTGTTTTTTTTTCCACTTCAAATCTTGAGACTTGTTGTTTTGGTGTGCCTTTATGTTGTATTGATATGATCTTTATGTACAATATTATGATCTTTGCGTAACTTAGAAAAAGTGAAGGTATCCAGAAAAATTATAATGCATTTTTGGAACAATATATACTTTTATATGATATTACTCATACATTCATGTGATGTTAGTTGCACCTTTAAATATATATTACATAAATGTATGACTATGTCAATATAAAGTTCCACCTAAGATCACATAATTGTAATAACAATATCACATAAATGTATATATGTACAAAAATTTTTTTAAATACTTTTCCCCCCTAAGTTATATTACATAAAGGTTAATATATTTGTACATAACTCTCATACTAATAAAACATAAAGGTCACACACTTGAGGCTGAATTTTTTTTGAAATAAAAATATTACATAAATATCAATATATTTGTATATTAAAGTTAATGATACAACATAAAAGTTACATACCTAAAGCGAAAAGAAAAAAAGATCAAAAGTGTACAGATTCAGATTGACCCGAGCCGACTAAAATTATAGAGTGTACTCAGTGTATAGAATTGTAACTCTAAGATATTGTTATTAATAAAAATACGAGTTGGTGTAGATAATACTAACAAAAATAATACATATATATTCAATCAAACAAGAAAGATTTATTATTGCCAAAAAAAAAAAAAAAAACTTTTTCACCACAAAAATCACACGACAACATTTAACATCATGAGATCTCCTAACATCAAATATTTGGTCGGCATAGGAAACTTGATAGATATGTGTATAGTTGTTTGTTAAGTCGCTTTGTGGTCTCCACCAGTATTCAATGCTTGGATTGTGGTAAATTACTTATTCTGACTCGAGCTTTCTGGTCGTGCTTTTAATTATGGAGAGACGAAAAACTATATATCTCTATTTGATTGTAGATTTCTTAATCAAATAAGATGTAAATTAAAGGATGCATTCAAGTGGTAAATAATTGTGGGAGAGAGATTGAGTCAACAAGATAAAAGACGTTTGATTAGACTCCCCCCATCCAACCGTAGGTCCTCAGTCGGATGAGATGTGTTAGTCCCAAATACGGTGGTAGTAAGCTTAGAGGAGGGGGTGAATAAGCCTACTCCGATTTCAAACTTTTCTTCTTTTCAGGAGGCTTTGGTTGAGAGTTAGTAACCTTTTGGGAGGTTATTGATCAGAGTTATGTTGCGGAAGCTTCCTCTCCTGTGAAGACCAAATATGAAGGACATGCATCTAACATGAGATGTGCATATAGAAAGTAAGCATGTAGAGACGCATGGATATACAAAGGTTCGAAGGTGGAGTAATCCTTCTACATCCTCTCTGCCTCTTCTCAAGAGGGAACATTTGTTAAGCTCTGTTGATTTACATAGTCCTTTCTATTACAACACTCACTTAACAAGTAAGTAGCAAACCTTCACACATCTGCTTGCCTACTCTCCTATCTGACCCACATAGGATCCTAAGCTACCCACCCAGGGTCCTCACTTTATTCTTCAGAAAGTGGAAAGCTTAGCAGGACTCGCTTCTCGCACTAAACACTCCAAGACAGTCCTTAAAAGGTTTGTCTTCCTTCTTCTTCAACTGGATGCAGCAAGCTTGGGCTTTGTTTGCAGGTTGATCTACTGAAGCTTGCTGCAGGAATGACTGACTGAGTATGCGTCTATGGGGTGTGGGGTGTTTGAGCTCCTCTTTTCTCTCTTCTTCTTTTGCTCCCCACTTTGCTCTCTTTTTGTTTGTGTAGCCTTCCCCTTCTTTTCTACGCTCTCTTCTCGCGCTCTCTTCTGTATTGGTGTTATCTTTTTTTCTTCTTCTTTTGCGCGCTCTCTTCTTATCTATTCTTAGTCTTCAGTCTTCTTCTTATTTATAGATTAGGAAATTTGCCCGTTGAAGGTAGATAGATTTCCATCATTGATAGCGCCACACTTCTTCTGACACATACAAGCTTTTCGCTATCCACGTGTCTTCTTCTGATTGGCTCCTCTTCTCTTCTCTCTACCGGTAACCTTCTTGTATCTACCTGTAACTTTTGACTTTCTTCACATGCCTGCTTTGTAGCTTCCTCCTCGCGCTCACTCTGGTGCTTCCTTCTCTGGCTTGCTCCGTCAGGTGGCTTGAGGCTTCTGTAGCATGCTGCTTCTGCAGTATTGTAACGCCCCGTTTCTTAAAAACATAAAATCTTGCTTTGGCGTTACTTAGATTAAAATTAGACCTTTTCAGTAATAATAAAGAAAACTAAATTCTGGAAAATAGCTGTAAAATATTATTCCATGAAGCATTGGTATGAAGTACGAATTTTTGGGAAATTGCAACGGAAACGTTTACCTTAAAATTCCTTTCTTTACAAACACGGTTTTAGTTCCATGAACGGAGTTATAGAAATAAATCATTTACATAAGTAAATATATTTTGGAATTTATAAAATAAAACTCTGTATTTAAAATCTTCATTGACCTTGATAATTTCGGCTACCAGCATGCCACGTTCGCGTACCCTGTCCTAAACATTTAAACATATAGGGGTGAGTGTGCGAAAGAAACACTCAGTGGAGGTAAAGGCACATACATCAAACATTTAGACATTGAACATAACATAACATTGAACATAACGAAGGCATTGCATTCCTCGGGTCTTCTGACCCGGGGTGCATCGGAGTTACCCCTCCGAACATAAGTTCCTTCGGAATTTCCCACATAAACTTTAACGAGGCCATATTTGAAATCTCGAACTTTACATAACGGAGCCACGTCTGAAACTCCTGCACACGCATACGCATACACACATAATTGATTGAAGAGGAACGCTGAACGTTAACGTCCAGTTCAATCACAAATAAGTACAATCAACTTGATCACATTTTGTACATAATTAATAGCGCACATTTTAACACATAATAAAACACATAATTTACCCCCACTGTTGGTAGTTGGCGTTTGGTGACAGTTCCTTGTCTTTCAGGCTAGTCCCTCATTCGAATTTCCTATAAGATATAGAGTTCAATTTAGGAACTTAATTATAGAATAATTTGTATTGGTTTAAATCCGATAGGAGTCCATGATCGACGTGTTCGAACTAGGGTTACTAATATAGGGTTTATATCATATAAAACATGGAATTCTGGGGTTAATCTGCAATTTCAGTTAAATCTCATGGCTGAAAATACATAATCAAAGATTTGGAATAATATTTGCAAAATAGCCCTTGGAAGAAATCAAATTTTAAAACTCCAGCCCCTGCTCTTTCTCCCTCCATACCCATCGACCTCTCTCCTCCAGCAGCACGGCCGCCGCCGCTCAGCCGCCGTCTGCTCGTCCTCTGGCACGGCGCCGCCACTCACGGTGGTGCCCCCCTTCCCCCTGCACAGCCCCCTTCCTCTCAACCCAGCAGCACGTCGCCGCCGTCACCTCCATCGCAGTGTGCAGCTCGGCCGCCGCTGCTTCCGCTCGGCGCCGTCCCGTGCGGCGGCCCCTCCGCCTTCCTTCCCCCTTTCTTCCTCTTTCTTTCCTTCTTCCTATTCTACAGCATATGCACCATATACACACATATATATACACATGATACACACATACAAACACACACAAATCACACACAAAACACACCACGGCGGCCCATGAGCGGCGCCACCCTCTTCGTCTCCGCTCGGCGCCGCTCCGTGTGGTGGCGTCTCCTCCCGTCTCTCCCTATCTCCCCCTCTTCTTCCTCTTTTCTTTCCTCTGTTTTTCCCCATCTTTTCCCCTGTTTTCTTCCTCCCTTTCTCATCTCCAATCTCAGCACACACAACAAATACATATATACATACATCTACATCTATATATTAATTTGGGGATAAAATTTGAAAGAAAATAAAATCTTTACCCCTTCTCAAATCCTGCAGAGTCGAAGCAATTGAAGGAAGAAGAAGAAGATGAAAATGGAAAGATGAAAGTGTAAGAATTGTCCAAGTTGATCCCAAATATATATCACACGTGTGTATATATATATATATGTGATGAGTTGTAAAAATAGAAGCAAAAATGATTTTGCCTTCTCAAAATATCTTAGCAAAAAGGGCCATGACTTTGGGCTTAAAAATTTGATTTGGATCCATACTAAAATTAAGAGTTTTGGGCTTAAAAATTAAGCAATTAATATGAAATTGATCTTGCTATAATCTCTCATATATATATATATGTATATGTATATAATTAAATTTATTTTGGGTGTTATAAGTATGCTTAGGCATGGTGTCTCAGGTAGCTTCCTGTCTGGTAGCTTGCTGCTTTTCTTCTTCAGCAAGTTCTCTTCTGAAAGTCCTACGTGGATTTGCAAAATCAAAAATAAAAAATATCCCAATCAAAGTACACGGTGTTGTCAGTGGTGTCGACAACACCGGCGTAACACACAGCGGAAAAATGGATCGAATTTAAAGTTGTAGAACACAAACGATTTATCCACGAGTATACAAATACTCGTGGAATGCCTTCAGGGCGAAAACTCCTTTATTGATTTTGTGTATGTGTACAAAGGAGAAAGAAAAATCTCTAAAAGAGATTCATTCAAACAAACGACTCAATACGTCATATGAGATGAATATGAAACCTAGGGACGTATACAAATACTCTCAATTGAACACTCCAAAAAACACCTATACTAAAAGTCATGAGTATGCAAACTCTGTGACACACAAGAAAACGATGTTGCCTATCGGTGTGAACAACACAACCTATGACACCAGTGTACTGCTGTATATGTGACTGCTTAAGCTCTCGATTCCGTGCATCCTTGATCTTCAGCAGCTTCACCTATTTATAGAGGTTGAAGTACACTGTATAAACTCCATTTCCCATGATCTTGGATTGCTCCATGATCTCCACAACTCTCGTGCATTATGGACAAAGTGGAGTGGACTTGTTCTTGTTTCTCTTCTTGACTTCTTCATCTCCACTTCTTGATCTCTAGCTTGACTTGTTCTTCTTTGAATCTTGTTCTCTCAATCCCACGTTCTAAAGATCACGAACTCTCTCTTAAGATCACGTATTGACTCCTTCAAAACTTCACTTATTTGATCTTTATATATATCTTTGAATCCTATCAACAAAAAGAGCACATAACAACTTCCTAAGACTTAGGAAAATTTGTTAGTTAGTCTTGAGATTCAAAAACATAAAACACGTGAATTTTAATAAGTCAAAACAATAGGAGAGAGAAATCAAATCTTTTTCAAACAAATAAATCTAATAAAATCTGATTTGATTTTAGGATAAAAATGAAAAAGGAAAAATTAATTTAATGTTGGAAAATCCAACACTAACATCTTCCAGTAGCTTTCTGCAGTCATCAGTATCCTAATTAGTTCACCCGATTCTTTTCCACCATTCTCTTCAGTATTCTTCCTTTGACATTTTCTCTGATCTTTATCTTTCTGCAGTAATTCTATTGCAGTAACCTATCCCAAGATTGATTATGCTTTAGAGTTACTTTCTTAAGGTTTTGTCTCATCAAAACATACTTAAATGTTTCCAACAATGTAAATTGAGGAACGTATCTAAATGGTAGATAACTATGAAAGAAAGCCAACATGATACAAATCTCATGACAGACTCCACGATATTTCAGTGAATGTTTGTCTCACACAAAGTTTGAACTTGCATTATTGGAGGACACGTCACATGGGAATACAAGGAGACATGGTTCATGATTTGAACATATCTATGATTCATTGAACTTGATTAGTACTTGAGTTTTTGAATTGATTTATGATTTTTGATGGAAAGTGGCGTGATTTGATGTAAATTTCATGTATTCAATTAAAAAAAATCGAAGATTTCGTATTTTGGTAAGTTTGAATAAAAAAATGATGTTTCTAGTTGAGTGAGATAGTGCCGGATTATGGTTTTCCAGTCTACAAGTTTCAACCTTCACGTCTACAATTAGAATCCAAAAGCCTAATCATACGTCAAATTGTTTTGAATGATACAAATAAGTGATTTATGATGTTAGTTCATGTTGTAAATGAAAAACGATCATAATTCATGTTTTTTTTTATGTAATTAACAAGCCCATGCACACACATATATAAAGACTAGAAGCTTGGGTGACCCAGATTCGAACTCTGGTCATCACACAATTTACACTTTTATAAATATAGAATACACTACAAACTTGTGGTATGTTTGAAAGTAAGTTGTTTGGAATAATCTCCCGAGTAAATATGTGATTGTGGTATAGAAATAAATTAGTACATTATTTGAACAATTTTGTTTCATTTTAAATCCTAGCTTATTATCATAATTTCAGTTTTAGTTTATTAGCATCAATGTATAAATTTTTTAAATTACACAACATTTTGACATTAAAAAAAGAAATAAAATTAAAGAATGAGTGGGTTGTGATTTTGTTCCCAATCCGGTCTTCTTCTTCTCCGATGCAAATTAGAATTCTCCGGTTAAAAGTACCTGCAAAATAAAGAACACAGGGGATTTTTCCCGATGAAGAGACTCCGACGCTCAAGTCAGTGATCCGAAAAAACTAGTGGATTTCTTCTAATAATTTTATGTATATATATATATATTTTGTGTCTATCCCCTAAAGAATAAAAGAATAAAGGTTATAAATACTCCCTGAAGGACGTGACAGTTAAGTTTTTCCTAAAAAAGTGGGAAGTGGGCGATTTATCCGCGATTGTGGCGGTTATCTGAATTTAAATTAGTTCACCTCATATACTCAGGATCAGTTTGTCCTCTTATCCCGAAAATCTAGTTAGTTCGTGTTTGTTTCCATGTAAGCTACGAACTATTGTCGGAAAGAATAGTTCACATCCAGATGTACCATAATTTACTTTATTCCTTTCAGGGGGATATCTGTTCGCCTCTGTGTTCTGTTCGTTTCTCTGTTCTGTTCACATCGGTTGGTTTTTGTCTTTGAGCCGGTTTGCTTTCCCAAATAATTCGAATGTGATCAGTTCGACCACATCAGTACTCCCCCCTTCAAAGTGTGTGTTTACACGCACTAGTGTAGTTCGTATTGCTGCTAAATGTGACGCTTTCTCTAGAAGCAACGCGTCCCATCAATCACTCCCAAGCGACGCATGTGTGTCAGTTCCCTTATCCCAAGGCACCCTTTCACCTCCATCGTTAGATTACATCACATCCAATGGTCAAAAATTCGTGACTTTTCAATTTTTCCCCCCAAAAATGAAGAGTCGTCTTCCCCAAAAATGAAGATTCGTCTTCTCCCTATATATATCATCTTCTCTTCTCAAGAAAACTCTTCTGCAAAATTACTGTATACTCACATATAAGCAAGAATTTTTCTTCTGCAATTTCTAGGACTTCTCAAACAAGCCATGTACCATTTTCCTTCCTTCTCCTTTTTCATTTCAATGACGTCCTCTGATTCTTTAATCCTTCTGAGAGACTAAAGCGAATCAGATGAAGGATTTGAGCAATTTCCTCTACGCCCTTTTTTTGAATCTTCAAACCCCAAACCTTCTTCTTCTGGCTGCCAAAACCCTTCCAATCCTTCCAAAAGATCTCGCAAAAAAACTGTAGATAATGTTTTTTCTGCAACTAAAACAACCCATACTCATACCATTCTTTTAAGTTCGTTCATGATGGGGGGTTACACTGCTGTGATCCCCAGTTTCGATGATCGTCCACATCGAGCTCCCGCTGGTTGTCAGACATGGTTCTTGAAACATGTCACCCTAGGTTTAGTTCCTCCTATCCCTCTTTTTTTCCGAGAGATTGGTTCGGCTTTCGGTGTATGTCCGAACCAATTACATCCGAATTCCATTAGTTACATCGTGTCATTTTACATGGTGTGCAAATGGATGGGTGTCAAACCAACTTCTGATCGATTCCGATCTTGCTTCGTTCTCAAATAGACCAACCCTTATCGCTTTTATTTGAGTCCCCGTAGCGGTGGGAAACGAGCTCAATTTTTATCGTTGGGAGATGATAAGATCAGCTCTTGGGAGAAATACTATTTTTTTGTTCGTGCATCAGCAAACCAACCTTTCAATCAATTCCTTGGGCTGAAACTTCGAACCGGGCTGACCCTGCTCCTCAATGGGATTTTGAGATCGCAGCCTTGGATATGATCTTCCATTGGGGGTTGTTATAGTACAAATGAGTTCCTGTGAGTCATTGTTGTCTTTCTGGGGGTTTTATCCAAACAGTCAAGTTCCCCGCAAATTCAATCTAGGTTGCTTGAACTTTTGTCACTATTTCACTTATTATCTCTGTTTCAATTTGTCAAATTGTGCTTACTTAGAACTTGAATCGTTTTTTGTTGCAGACAACACGATGAACAAATTCTTTAAATTCGGCCCGAAGACCCCTGACGCGGAGAAGACTGCTTTCTTCCTTCTGAAAGAGCAGTAAATGTCAAACTAGCGGCGACCTTCTGTCAGGAAGAAGAGAGACGCCTCGTCGAACTAACCTCTAAAGCCCCCAGTTCGACAGAGGGGGGGTAGTACTTCTGTTGCATCTCCCCCGACTACCATGGATGCTCAACCTTTTTCCTCGTTACCTGCTGCCCAGGCCCCTGATGCTGTTGATCTAGCAGAAGAGACCAACGAGGAAGCAACTGAAGCTACAACTCCCTTACGCAGGAAGAAGAAAGGGCCTTCTAGTTCGTAGAAAACTCCAAAGAAGCAGAAAACCAATGGAGGACCCAAGGCCAGTTCGGAAATTCAGGAGGGAGCGGTTGTTCGGAGTGAAAAAGCTGCGGAGGATGAAGAGGATGCTGAAGAGAAAGAGCTGAGACTGAACTTGACTCATGCGGTGAACTTGAGCAAGTTTCTTGAGAGTTTGGGCAAAAGGGCCCTCCACCGACGAGATCAAATTCAGCAGCAGCGTGATCAACTGAGGGAGGTGGTGGAGGAAAAGAATACCTTGGAGAGCGACCTAATGATAAATGCCGGCAAAGTCGAAAATTTGTCAGCTCGGTTGGAAGAGCAGGAAGTAGAGCTGGCACTTGCTCGTTCGGAGGTGGCCAAAAAGGAAGAGTTGCTGCTGGCCAAGGAAAAGTTTGCCATGGAAAAACAGTCTACTTATCTGACTGCGGAGGCTGAGATCAGGAGGCTGAAGGAGGAATTGGAGGAAGAGAAAAGCACCCGAGCTGAGTTCGGTAAAGACATGTGGAATGAGGGCTTTTATCACTTTGCTCGGAGTTCAGAAATGGAGTTAACAACGGAAAACTTCCGAGAGAGACTCCTGTTCCGTCTTTGGAATTCTGTTCTTTTCCTTTCGAATGCTGCTCCGATGGCCGAGGCCTACTTTCGAGAGGGGGTCAGACTTTGCCAAGAGGAAGTGGGGCAGACCTTCCAGTTCGATGTGGATTCGCTAGGCGAGAAGCTGCAACAAACATTTCCTATTCCTCCTGGCTGGCACGGGGAACCAAATGAAGATGTTGATGCCCACTGGTGGACGGGTTGTTTAGAAGAAGCACTCAAGGAAGTTCTTCCAGACAAAAATCTTGATAACCCTGGTACCAGCTCGGCTCCTCCAGCATCCGAAGAACTAGATCCTAGTTGGACTGTGGACCTGCCAGAGGACATGTTTGATCCTTTGCTTTCGACCTCGATCAACAATCCAACTTCTGAGTCAATTCCTTCTCCTGATCGTCTTTAATTAACTTTCCTGTACTTTTTTTTTGTAAACAATTTTTTAGATAACATTGTTCTTTTTTAAGTATATCAGAAATGAGTTGCCCGATGTAATCACAACTCCTTCATTTTGAGGGGATATGTCTCTTCACTCAATCATACTTCACTTCGCTGAATACTTCACTTAGAAATCGAGGTATTCTGAGTGAGTACTTTACTTTGCTGAATAAATATATTCTGAAGGAACTCTTCACTCTCTTCAATTTACTTAATCATAGAGTTCCGAGGGAATTCTTCAGTTTACTTAATCATAAAGTTCCGAGGGAACCCTTCAGTTCACTTAATCATAGAGTTCCGATGCTTAAACATAAAGTTCCGAGGGAACTCTTCAATTTGTGTAATCATAGAGTTCCGAGGGGAACTCTTCAGTTCGCTTAATCATAAAGTTCCGAGGGAAACTCTTTAGTTCTCTTAATCATAAAGTTCCGAGGGAACTCTTCAGTTTGCTTAATCATAGAGTTCCGAGGGGAACTCTTCAGTTCGCTTAATCATAAAGTTTCGAGAGGATATACGAATAATTATATGAAAATCAGCAGAATAAAAAGACACAGGGATTTAACGTGGTTCGGTCAATTTGACCTACATCCATGGAGTGCAAAAGATCTCTTATTTCATTAAAGCAACAGGAATTTAAAAAAGGAGTAAAAAACAACATACTGACATGCGATACTTCAAGTATAAAACTTCTTTAAATGATTAATGTGCCATGGTCTTGGCAACACCCTTCCTCTTTCATCAGTTAGTTCGTAAGATCCTCCAGGAAAAACTTTTGAAACAGTATATGGCCCTTCCCAAATGGCATCCAATTTCCCAATCTCCACCAGAGCATCAAATTGTCTTAAAACCATATCTCCAACTTGGAATTCTCTCTTCCGAATTTTCCTATTGAAAGCCGCTTGAATGTGTTTTTTGTAGAGTTCATGCCGAATTCTAGCTTCATTTCTGACCTCATCTAAAAATAACAAATCAGTTTTGATCAATTCTTCATTCTGTTGAGGATCGAAGTTAGTAATCCGTAAAGCTTCTCCTTGAATTTCAACTGGGACCACAACTTCCATTCCGAATGCCAGACTGAAAGGGGTTTCTCCAGTGGTTGATCTGGCTGAAGTTCGATACGCCCACAAAACTGATGGTAGTTCGTCTACCCAATTTGATTTCTCAAATTCGAGCCGTTTCTTGAGTCCATCCAATATGATTCGATTAACCACTTCAACTTGTCCATTTGCCTGAGGATGAGCCACTGGGGTAAATACTTGTAAAATTTTCATCTCTTTACACCACTCTGTGATCTTTTTGCCTTTAAATTGAGCTCCATTATCTGACACCAAAATCCTTGGCAGACCAAACCTGCAACAAATACTTTTCTATATAAAGTGAATCATATCAGCCTCATCAATCTTAACCAAAGGTTCAGCTTCGACCCACTTAGTAAAGTAATCAACAGCCACCACCAAGAACTGCTTATTTCCTTTGGTTTTAACAAGTGGACCGACTATGTCAATTCCCCATCTAGCAAAAGGGCAAGGCGAACATACAGTAAGCATATCTATAGCCGGCGTATGAATTCTCCACCCATGTCTTTGACAATAATTGCATTTCCGAACTATTTCTTCATCATCATTCTTCATTGTAGGCCAGTAGAAACCAGCTCGTGCAACCTTAAGTGTCATTGCTCCTGCATCAAGAACATAATAGAATCGAACCTGTTTGGTGAAGAGACTCCGACGCTCAAGTCAGTGATTCGGAAAAACTAGTGGTTTTCTTCTAATAATTTTATGTTTTTTTTTTTTGTCTATCCCCTAAAGAATAAAAGAATAAAGGTTATAAATACTCCCTGAAAGACGTGACAGGTAAGTTTTTCCTAAAAAAGTGGGAAGTGGGCGATTTATCCGCGATTGTGGCGGTTATCTGAATTTAAACTAGTTCGCCTCATATACTCAGGATCAGTTCGTCCTCTTATCCCGAAAATCTAGCTAGTTCATGTTTGTTTCCATGTAAGCTACGAACTATTGTCGGAAAGAATAGTTCGCATCCAGATGTACCATAATTTACTTTATTCCTTTCAGGGGGATATCTGTTCGCCTCTATGTTCTGTTCGCTTCTCTGTTCTGTTCGTATCGATTGGTTTTTGTCTTTGAGCCGGTTTGCTTTCCCAAATAATTCGAATGTGATCAGTTCGACCACATCAGGATGGACCTAAGTTTTCAATTATACTTCCCACCTCGCTCCATTACCATCTCTAAGAAATGGCGTCAGTTTAACTTCAAATTTATCTTTACTAATTTGCCACTTGATTCTTAACCATGAAAGAGGGAAGTGAGTTTAATTTCAAGAATAGATTACCTCGTTAAGTTTACCGTTGAAGAACTCAATTTTGAAAGACAAAAGAAAGTATGTTCAAGATGTATTCGTATTAACATAGTTCTTAAAATTCACTTCTCGAAAAAATAAAAAATATATAATATTACACTATAATTTTCTGTTCTATATAACTATCATCTATACTAATATTAAATATTATATAATTTTTATTAATATATTATTTAGCTATAGATGGTATCCATATTCCAAAGTTCAAAACATTAAAAAGAGGAAAATTGGTGATATATTAATAACCATAATGATGACCTTACCCTTTAATTTTTTGACTTCTCAAGAATTAATATTTTTGTCGAAAATACCCATTTACTGGTAGTAAAATGTAAATAGCCGGTCATGTGGCTTATAAATACACATGTGAAATTGAATTTTTAGTTTTTTTAACTCATATATCCATGTTCCGAGAAAGGGGTATTTTTGTAAAAACATACAAACATACGGGGTATTTTAAAAAATATGATAAAATTAGAATTTTTTATTTTTTAAAATCAGAAATTATTTTAGAATATTTAAATATTCAAATTAAAATCAAAATATAATAATAATAATAATAATAATAATAATAATAATAATAATAATAATAATAATAATAATAATAATAATAATAATAATAATAATAATAATAAGTCTGAAAAAACTATATTTACAATTTTTTTAAATTTAAAATATCATGTAAATCTTTATATATATAAAAACACAAACATTTCCTCATATAGAAATGATAGAATTTTCCCACCAAAAAGTCATACCAAATCTGGAAATATATTTTTATTAAAAATAAACTAGTTTGTTACCCATGCGATGCACGGGATTAAGTGTCTTAAAAAATAATTTTATTTTCTATTTTTCGTATTTAAAACATTTGAAATTTGGAAAAAAAATCATATAGTTTTACATAATAAAGTAAATTATCTATAAAATTAAGATATTTAATTAATGAATATTATAACTTTAGATATTGTCAATAACACGAAATATTATGATGTTTAAAGTTAATTTAACTTGTGAACTAAATAATATATAACTAACAGTAAAGATGATTTTACAAAATCAATTATACTTATAATTTAATATTTTTGAAACACTTTTTTATTTATAAAATTTATGGTGATGTTCTTTTCCTCTTATCTAATATTTAAATCTTTAAGCCAAAAACCAATGAAAAAAAAAAGGAAAAAAGAAATCCACCAAAATCCTTGAAGCAGAAAGGGGAGAAAAATCAATATCCATTAGGATAATTTCAAAGGATTCTTAATCTTTTTTTCTTCCTCGACAACAACCTTCGGTTTTCTTTTATTGATAGAGGTTGAAAACTCATCAACCAATATAATCAATATCATAATTTTACTTAGACAACTCATGGGGATGCTTATAAACACTTCAACTTCAAAAGAACGACTCATGAAAATTTTAAATTTATCCATTTCTGGTAAAATTTTTCATTCTTTGAAATGTTAATAATGATGATATTAAACAAAATAATTTTTAAAGGAGAAGATACCATATTTGACTTTTTCGTCATTCTCAATTCAACTTGCCAATTTTGATATAGATCATATTTTTAACTATATATCCAAAAATAAATTAAGTAACTATAATAAATTATTAAAATAACAATTGTATAAGATATTTTTTGAGATAGTATATATTTAATGTTGTACTAAACTATGATTTTAGTTAGAAATTAAGGTTTATTAATAAATTGTTACTTTTCCATTCATTTTAAAATAAAGATTTTTATAGTTTAATTACAAAGAACAATAGAGAATATAATGATAAATAGGGAAACAATACATAATTAGACCTTGAAGCTAAATATATAAGCAAATACTTTAAAACACAAAAACCATAAAAAAAAAAACAATGACCAAAAGTTGTCTAGAACCAACAAAATGAAAATTTGAACATAAGTACATTAGAATGAATGATCAGCTAAAGCTAAACAACAGTCATCTTTGAATTTCTTAATCTCTTAAAAACTCTGTAGTTCTGAAATTTGTCCACTTCTCCTCCAAAAATCATTAGGAGCTTGCTTAATCTGTAAATTACAAAATTAAGATGAGTTATTATAATACATTGATCTAAATATAATTAAAGATCAAAAGGAAAATCAAATATAAATTCTAAAATATATAATATACTCATTATTAACCTCTTTTAATTCAACATTAGTTATACATTGTGAGAATGAAACATTCGGAGAAACCATATGCTAAATAAATATTACAAAATACAAATATGAATGTCAAATGAGCATCACAAAGGGAAAAAAAACATTAATGTACATCGCAAAAACTTGCGTGAGACGGTCTCACAGATAGTTTTCGTGAGACAGATCCGTTTTACCTATTAAGTCAACCCATTTCTACATTTTTATATGTGAATTTTAAAGTGTTGCGTCATGGGTTGATCCGTCTCACAATAAATGATTCGTGAGATGGTCTCACATGAGACTCTCTCAATGTACATTTATAGGATCACTTTGTGATTCAAATGGTTCTTAATCAGTAATCATATATAATATTGTTCATACATATAAAACAAAGAGTAAGTCTTGTGTGAGACCGTCTCACGGATCTTTTTTCGTGAGACGGGTCAACCCATAACCCACACTTAGAAATTCATATGAAAGTTTGTGGATATGGATTCAATCCATGGGTAATAAGGATCCGTCTCACGGAAACTATTCATGAGACCGTCTCATATGAGTTTTTGCGTAAAACAAATTACACATGATAATTACACTGGGAATTCAACTATCATCCTAATTCAACAAACAAAATGTGTGTGATATATATATATATATATATATATATAATTAGAAAAATAATCATAAAATGGAAACAAAGTAAAATATATATACATATTATATTGAAAACCACGAATTTTAATTATGCTAAAAATTTAATAACATAATATACACATTAGAAAACACGTCAGTTGAATTAGAACTAATATATCTTCACACAAAGTTACCATAAGTCGATAATTCCACTTCAAAGCTTAATAGCTCAGAGAGTTTTGATGAACAATTGAATGCAGAAATAAACTCAAATTTGTAGAGTTTTTTATGGACGATCAAAAGCTGAAAGAAACTCTAACTCTTGCAAATGACGATTATTGCATATTTATAACCATAAAAAATATAGTATTGTTGTCTAACCATTATCTATATATGGTATGATTGAAATTGATTCCAATAAATAATAAATTTCAAAATATAAAGTATATAGAAATTAATAATTATAGTTGTATCATTTTTTGAGATTTTTACCATGTTAAAATCCTTACTATATTGAAGAAAATTTGTTGCCATGATTTATGCAAAAATTAATGTAGTTGACAATTTATTAGTGATTTTCCAATCAACTAAAGGTAATTTTAAATTATACCATAATTAATTTTCATGATTCTAAATTAAAACTATTAATACTTACATTGTTTTAATTTATTTTCAAATTTTAGTTTCCAATTTAAAAGTTATCAATTAATGAGTTGTTGACTCTACTATTAAATGTTACTTTTAGGACAATTTATGCATAAACTAAATCCATTAAATTAAATGGATCGTTAATGTTCATATATTATTTTTATGAATATGCATTCTTATCATGTAAACATAATTTCATGCTATTAGGATATCAAAAAAAAAAAAACATTTTATTATATTTTCATTTGATGATGATATTCTTTTCCAAAACAAATTACGAATATTATGAACAAATTGTTTAATTAAATATATATTATTTTTAAATTAATGAGAATTATAGAGTGCAATGGTAAAATCTAAAACTCAATTTTAATATATCATCATATTTCAAATCTGTATACTAATAACTGCGTCAACAATCGTGATTTGTTTTTTTTAATAAAATATGAAGTAGATACATTATGCATATTGGAAATATATTATTAAAAATAGAGTATTTGATTCCAAATTAAACCCACAAATTTGTAGATAATGAAATTTTGACAATCAAACGTTTCTTTCAAACAGAAAATATAATGATATGATATTATATGATGTAAATCATATATATATATATATATATATATATACTTTGTTTAAATCATATTATAAATATGTACATTGAAATTTAATAATCAAAGTTGACTTGCCATATAAATAAATATATGAAAAGTTTTTTTGTCATATCATTTTCTTAAATATATACATCATTAAACATTACATATTTATAAATTCACAAATTGGAATCTAAATATATTTAAAAATTGAGTTTAACATAAACTTTCCATATATATATAGATATTGAATTATGATATTTATTTATTTATTAAATAAAAAAACATTTCCAATTTTAGAAATGTGTTTTGGGCGGGAAAATATTGGCCTTACTTTTTTTAGAAACCATTGTGTTTTTATATATATATAGATGATAATTAGTGAATTGGATATGTATAATATCAATATATGGTTGTGAATTGAATTATCTTAAGCAAATTTATACTTCTTAGTTATTAAATTATATTATCTTCTATATACTAAAATTACTTACACTATATTATGAAATAATTAATATTTACCAACATTATATCACAAAACGCGCATCGCGCGGGTGCGAGTACTAGTTTGTCATTCAATTGCAAAACTATTAGCTAATAGGAAAAAAAAGGGAAAAGGAAAACTAAAAAACTTTGAATCAAGCTTCATCGATCTCATGTCATTAGAATTAGGCTTCCTCTACAAACCATTGTCCTTCTATATAAGCAATGCATGAAATGGAGATGAAAGTCTCACTAAATAAGGATGAACTAGCTTATAGAAATGGAGGTTAGAATATCAAAAAAAAAAAAATCAATAATAATTTAGGCTTGAAATATAAAAAGAAAAAAAAATAGTGAATGAATTAGAAGGAAAATTGAGATGAAAGTCATCTTCCCATATAAGCCATACATGTATATAACAACTCACTTAATGGATATGAACTAGATAAAATGGAGACAAAAAAATATCATAAGAAGAGAAAAATTGTTGATTGCAAAAAAGAAGAAAAAATTGAGATGGAAATTATTATACTATATAAGCAATATATATATATAATAACTCTTATTTAATGAGTATGAACTAACATCGAATAGAGGTTAGAAATATCAAAAGAAGAAGAAGAAATATGATGGAAATAAGAAGAAACACCGAGATGAAAGTCATTATACTATATATGTATGTATATAAATTATTCATAATTACCACTCTCACTTAATGAGAATGAACTAACATGAAATGGAGGATAGAAATATGGGGAAAACAATTAATGATGGAAATAAGAAGAAAAATCAAAATGGATGTTTTGTCAGATATAATAGATATTACAAATACTAATTTGATTGTCATCTTGATTATCCAAATCTATTTAAAAGTAATTGCATTAAAAAAAACATTTAGCATTACAATAGTTGAAAATTTTATCAAATACTCCCTCCGTCCCAGCATTTTTAACCTACTTGCCATTTTCGTCCGTCCCACTTAAATCTGCCAGCCCCAAAATGGCAAAGAAAATTTTACTCTCTTACCCCTCAATTTCTTTCATTTTACAACTTTTGCACTCAAAAAGTTGGTTTCAATTACAAAATTGCCACTCAAAAATATTAAAATAACACATCCAATCAAAGTCAACAGCTTTTTCTTAATATGTGTGCCGGTCAAAGTAGGCTAGAATTGGTGGGACGGAGGGAGTATTATTTATAAAAGTTGAAAATATCAAACATTTTTATTAATATAAACATTCAAAGCAATATACATTTTATTTTTAAATGTTATATCATTACACTGTATATATCATCAACAATAAAAATTATTAGATTATATAACAAGTCGCGCATCGTACGGGTGCACTATTAGTAATTACCTAAAACTAAAAGTATGAAGTACATATCCAAATTAGGGTAAACTTTTTGAAACAACATCTAACACTAATTTAAGTTTGTGAGACAAATCAATTTACACCTAAAAATTATAGAATATTATAATTTTCCTTATCCTTCAAAATCATTGAAATATATAAATCTAATTCTTAATTTCGATTCTAAGTATTTGATTAAATTACATTTAATGCAGCTGTTTATTTTCCTTTATATATATATATATATATATATATATATATATATAAAAGATCAAAGTGCTACATGTCACCGATACATTGATTCAACATTAAATACTCATATTAAGTGTTTTGTTTTCTCTTTTTTTAAGGCAATTTATTTTATAAATAAGATATCTTTTAAATATATATTATTAACTAAAAAGTTCACTATAAACTTTTTTATTCGTAAACAAACCAATTTTTATTATTTTCTTAACATTATAACATATTACAATATTTATAACATAATATGTACAACATGTAAATTAAATCATAAAATATTTTTTAAAGTGTATATATATATATATGTGTGTGTGTTGTAAAATTAGTTCATATTCTTAATATGTATACAATATTATTTATTCACACATATTTCAATATTTAAATCATATATTAATCAAAATTATATCATATCTAATATTAAACTAGATGAATATAAAATTATAAATATTTTTCCTATATAATTTATTTAAATTTTTTCATTTATTAATTCAGTCTATTTAAACCCGTGGCCGTGTATCACACGAGTGCTACTGCTATACTAGTAATATGATATGATTGATGATTCATGGGTGAAGAGATGTCCAAAGCCTCTATTTGGGCCTCCAATTTACAAATTAGTGTCCAAGATGGGCCCAACTGCTGTCATAGGCTAGGTCTGGTCCATTAGAACATTGTTACTACTTATGAATAGTCTCAATACTCAAGAATTTAGGAATAACAAAATTGTCATCTTTGCTATTTGGTTTTTTTTTTTTCTTCTCAGGCTACATTTGGATTGTGATAATAGGACAAATAAATTGAAGGAAAAAAAAAAAAGATTTGGATTGTGATAATAGGACAAAGAAATTGAAGGGAAAAAAAAAGATAATTGAAAGAAAATGGCACAACTGGTTGGGGCATTGGTGGGTTGACCAACCCACCATACAACCCATTCACAATCCAATTATTTGACAAGTGTACAAATGTGATTGGTTGTATTTAAGTTTTATGGATATAATTTAGATTCTTAATAAATGATAAATTTTATTTCATTTTATTTTAAAAATAATCAAAGTTTTTATCTTAATTGGTTGAGTTGTTGATAAAGTATTAAAAAATTGGGATTGAGTTGAGTTGTAGATTGTATATGTGGATTAGAGAGAAATGAATATTTTATTAAGAGGTTGGGTTGTGGCGAGTTGTTGATAAAGATAGTCTTAATTGTTATTTTATATGATTTGTTATTCATTTTATTTTGAATTACCACTAACAGAAAATACTCGAACTTAACACCTTGTCTAAGACCTAGCTCATCAGATGCAAAATTGATAGTTGATCAAAATGGTTAAAATTAATTGACATATATTGATACTTAATACGAAAGAAAGAAAAATATAAGTGTTTATAAACATAAATAGATGTAAAAGAAAACAACTCTACCAAATAAAAAATTAGGTATTTTTTTCTCTGTTTTCTTGGATGAATTCATAAGAATTTGGAAATTTGACTAATGGATGTTTGTGAGTGCCCTTTGGAGTAAATTAATGTTCCTTTGTACAATCTGAAGCAAATAGAGAAAGGCTGCAAATTGGACTATGAGGTTGTACAAAGGGCAGAAATGACAAGTCATACATATTATATCAATGTCCCTTTTAGAGGTATTGTCTTTCTCTATTTGCTTTTCCCATTAAGGTGTGTTATACATAGATTCTACACATGCCAATTTTATTCTATTTTACAATATCATATCATATACATGTGAAGTATTAATTTTCAAATCAAATCATGACTAGAAGTACCTAAACCATTTGGATACAACTTATTATGTATATGGCTTCAAACTTATAACAAACATTAAATTTGAAGTATGTCAACGAAGTATATTATCATTTTAAACAAAATTACAATGTTCATTTAACATGATATCATTTCCAATATATATATCATGAAGTCGTCTATTTCACGAGAATAGATCACCAATGCCTTTAACTAATTTCCTACCCTTAGTATACCAAGTTATTGCAAAATCAAGAGTAAAGATGACATTCAATACACGTTTAAATCGAAAAATGAATGATAATTCAAAAGGTGATATTAATTTTACAATTCTGTCAAAGTTTGTAATTTAATTTTGCGATTAACCAAGACTTTAGCATAAGACGAAAACAATAGAAAAGAAAGAAACAAGTTAGGAGTAGTCAAATCAAATAAATATGATCATAAAAGAGTGAAAGTTAGGTAGGGTATTAGCTACAGGATATGACCATCGCACAAAATGGAAAAGACTGCAACAACAATATAAACAATTTTAATTTTAAATTACTGAGTTGAAAAACATTGAGTTGTCACTGAGTCAGTGACTCTGGTATACGATGGTGCAGTGAGCCAGTGAGTGAAGTTATTAGCTTTGCCAATTGCCCATTCAACTATATCTTTTCTGTGTTTGATTAGGATCGAAGATGAAAATATCGGTTTTGATAGATATTTCAATACCTTAATTTTACGAAAATATCGATGGATATATCGGTTTTGGTGGAAATATCGGTACATATATTTTTCCGATATTTACCGATATTTTCCCGATATTTATCGATATTTCAAGATATTCATCGATATTTCCTTGATATTTATGAATTTTCTTATAATTTTTACACGAAGTCTCCGATATTGAAATCGATATCAATTTTTACCGATATTTAGCTAATAGTTATTGATATTTCATTTATTTTTTTACCAAAAAATGAAAATATCGAGCATATATCGTAACAGCCCGTTTTTTGTTTCGGTCACGTGAAAAAACAGAAATATCAAGAATATATCTATATTGGTATATTTTCATCCTTGATTAGGATTCAATCTTTTATCTGAAAATGTGTTCTATTTTCTAAAGTTTATCTATCATTTTTTCTCAATATAACTTAGAATGAAATCGTGTATAAATCGTGTCTCACGGGATACAACTTTAATATCCATAAGTTAAACTCACTTTTACAAGTTAAACTCACTTTCACTTACTCTACGTTCTATAAGTTAGGAGTTTTTAACCGAACTTTTAGTTTGATTTAGATTAAGAAAATAAAATTTTACCTAATTGAAATTATGTGTGCATATCAATATTTTAAATATTTGTTCACTCGCATTAACCTTACTTGAGATAACTGTTCAATTTTCATAATATTGGACAAGTATAAAGTTATTAACATGGCTCTAATTTGACCTTTGTTGATATAATGATTTTCCCTATGTTTATCAATATAAAATCTTACACAATACTAAAATTTACACAACCAATTTTCGCTCAAAAAAATGTTTATTACATAACCAATACATAAATTATTTCCAAAAAATTAACAAAACATAGATTCATATAATCAAAATACATAATTAATATAAATATGTTTACTACATTATAATACAGAATCATGCTTTAGTTGGAGATGACATTTAGTTAGAGTAAAATATAAAAAGGTACCAAAAAATTATGTAAGTGGAAGTTCATACGAATAAGTAAGACGAGTCAATTTATTCAATAGTCAGTGTCAATCTCATATACTCACGTAGGACTTGAGCTAGTATCAGTTGAGTTTTGTTCTTGAATTTCAATCATAAAATAAAAGAAAACCAAACCCCACGGCCCACATAGTACCACATGGGGCAATATGCCAACAGTTATTAAAAACATCGATTGATGGACAGGTCACCTTCAAGGACAAAAATAAAATAAACCTAAGCATTAATACTAGGATGATGCTCTTTCAATTTTTCAGGCAAAAACACAGTACGTTTCAGGAAACACACACTCAATAGGCCCATGTTTTGTACATTTGTTTGACAAATCTAACGGCCCCAATAATGAGAATATTATTGAAGCAACAAAGGATAGTGTGTGTGTGTGGGTGGGCATTAGTGGAAATGTTGTTTCAATTAGAACTTTGGTTTTTTTTTTGTTTACTAACCACTCTTAAGAGGATGATGAGCATCTGGTGTTGCTTGTAAGTCGTCACCTCCATTGATGACGAGGTGCATTGGCGAAGGGTGGAAGATAAGGTGGCGGCAGATGGATGGCGGCGGATGGGGTAGCGAATCCTAATGATGCTGCAGACGAGAAGAGGGGTAACGGATCCCATGTCCGATTTGTTGAAGAATTGACTTCCATGAGCTTCTCCATTGTTGTATCCTAAAGGAAAATGAATCAAGGGACTAATTTAACAGAGGCCAAGATTATGTTATGATCACCTTGCAAGAAGACAATGTAAACCAGGGAAGGTCTAAAATGAAGACCTTATAAACGGGGCGGAAACAGGAGTCGACTCCCACGTAGGCTGAAGCAGAGACCTACAAGTCGAATGGAACGAAACTTAATTAGCATTGTGGACAAGTTATAATATTTGATGTGAACAAGTCGAATGAACCATTACTCCGTTTTCAGATAGGTTGTTTGAGACATAGTGGATTGGAAAGCTTTCGGTCTCCATGTTCTGAATTTGGCAATCGGGTCTATCAGGGGGAGCAATGCCCAAGTTCAGATCAAGACCATGGTGTTCACCAGCTAAAGATATCAATGGCAAAGAAAACAAGATTAAAGACATATAGCAAAAGAGAAAGGACTTCCGTGAGCATAACCAGTGTTTTCCCAATGATTTTTTACCTCCAATATATGCTTCAGAGCTCAACTCCTCTTCATATGTGACCTGCTCAAAATTGGTGACTGCTTCTCTTCCATTGCACTTGATAGCAGCCTTGTCATATGCCCTAACAACAACAGAAATTTATCAAAAAATTGCCTTAGGAAAATTGTGATAGTTGTTTGCCATAGATAAAGAACAGAGAATGTTGACCTCGCAGCTTCTATCTCACTGTCAAACAATCCAAGATAGATATATCTGCAAGCAAACATTATTAATGATTAGCAGCAACTACATTATGTTTAAACCATATTAGAAAAATACTCTGAGTGGTCCAAAATTCAAATGCTGTCTTACTTCTTGCCAAGAAACTGTCCCATCCGAGCTTCCCATCGTCCGCATTTGTGCAATGTTACTCCCCTATACTTCGAACTTCCCCTCGAGAATCCTGTACTCTGGCGACGGAGTATGTGTACAAATTCTTCCTTGGTTAAATTTGTCATCTGTTGAGTAAAGAAGGAAAAGGCCTCACCATCAGTAGCACTATACGAGAAAATCATCAGCTGAGACATTGTATATGCACAACCAACCTGCTTAAGATCTTCTTCATAATCGCTAACGTTGAAATTGATGTCTGCATCCAGTCCACGAAATTTGAGGGCAGCACGATCGTATGCCCTGGTGTTAGAATCCGAGCGTTCACAATATTTAACCAAACTAAATTCATTGAATCATAGAATTCATGTCAAATCAGAACAATTAAAACTCTTACCTAGCTGCAGCATGTGCAGTGTCAAACCCCCCTAGAAATTCAAGTCCATTTCACAGTAGATTCCCAAAATATATCAGTACACATTAGGTAATATCAAAGAAAACTCATATTCATCATTTAATAAGCTTACCTAAATAAACTTGTTTACCACAGTCCCTGCACAAATCACACAGAAAAAAGCTTTAATTAATCATAATTCAGCACATACAACAAATCTCCAATCTATAATCCACGACAAGCTATGAAAACATCCAGCATACAGTATTCAAAAATCTGTAGCAGACTCATCGCACAAATGAAATTAACTTTGCCAATTAACATTAGATACACCACAGATGCAGAAGATGCATAACACCATGTCACTTCCCACTCTGAATTCAATACTTGTTCGGCTGCATTATCGTCTAATCAGTTGAAATTTCTTAAGAACTCAATGGCGAGTGATGTAATCGATTTATTCAGAACGTACTCGAATCATAAGAGAGTAACAATGAACATTTAGGGTAATACAATCAAAATTCTCACAGTATTTAAGTTGTCAAAACAATGTGCCACTGAAACGATTAGAGTTGGATGAATTTAACTCACCAAATATGAGATTCCCAACGACCGGTCCGGCGGTAGAATGTGACGCCGCGATACTGAGAGCTGCGAGACCTCGGTCCCCTCCGACTCTTCTTCACCAGCTGACTCTTCTGGTGATGCTGCAGAGCAATAAGACTTTTCTCCATTAGCTCACGGCGATTCTCGGAGAGATCCAAGCACTGAACCGGCCGCGCCTCGCCATTAACCGGAAAAAAATCCTTCATCACGTAACGGCAGCTTGATTTCTCACTTTCCTCGCACTCACCGCTGCTCTTCCATATATCGAAACCGAGGAAATGATCCGACCACGAGTTCTCATCGCCCGCGGCGCTCGAAGTGTCCACATTGACAATAGAGGAACTAGAGCTACCGGAATATTCCATTTGATCGCCGGATAGTGCAATATATTTATCCAACGGCGTTTCAGCTCGATCGAGTGCGTGTGCGGAAGGATCAACGGCTAAATTGAGGTCGAACATCACTGCAATTCAATCCGACAATATAGAGTTGAATATGCGGCAAAAAAATGCATGCGCGAAGCAAATGAAGGTGGAAGAATGGCGAAGAAGAAAGGAATACTTACCCTCCATTTCATCGGTAGAAGCAAAAAGATACAGGAAAATGTGTGTATACAGAGGTGTTTGTATATAAAAGGGGAAACTGATGGAATTTCGTAGTGCTTTCTCTCTCTCTCAACGGGGTGGAGAAGATGAAAAAGGAGGAGAGAGTGAGAGACAGATGAAAGAATGAAGGCCGGCTATATAAATTGCAGTTAGAGAGAGAAATACTAACAGTTAGAGAGAGAGAGAGAGTGAGAGACATACACAGGAGGAATTTTCGAGAATATTATATATAGCTTATATGTGTGTGTATATATTAGAGAATCTTATTATTTAATTAGAATAAATCATATTATTCACACCTCATGAATAAAATATTTTCTTTATTTAATTATAATAACTAGATTTTTATATACTTATCACAAAAGTATAAACAAGGCATCACGTATGAGCTTGTTTATTTATTTTAAAGAATTTTATTCAATGATATCCAATTAAGTTTTTGTCGAATCGAGTTTCGAATGGATCTCGCTTACATTTTCTAAAATCCCTACACTCATGTTAAGATGGCGTGAATTTGACGCAAAAACTTGTGTGAGACCGTCTCACAAATAGTTACCGTGAGACAGATCATTTTTACATACTAACCTAATCCACTTCCACAAATTTATATATGTTATGTGAAACATGGGTTCTGAATTGACACGTCTCACAGAAAAATATCCGTGAGACGGTCTCATATGAGATTTACTCTGATTTTGAAAATGTTTTCAAATTACATGCCAATATTACATTGTTTTGAAAATGGTTTATGAATGATTTGTACTAACCGATAATTGCTAATAATATTATGGTTTTCATGACCGACATGAAGGATAAAGATTGAATAGACGATCTTCTTTAACATAAATGTTTTGTGGATGAAGAAGTAAATAAGAATAAAATATTTTATTTGGGATGTTATTTTGGGACTAAGAAAGTTGATGATATAGAGAATTGTTGATTGGAATTCTTTGTAATTTAAAAGGCAAAACTTTTATGAGATCTACAATATAAAAGTTGTAGGAAAAATCTAAGTAGAAATTTTATCATGTAGAACCTGAATAAAGTTATTTTAATCTAACTATAGAGTCGTCAACCTTTGTGAATGGTATTAAATGATCGTTGCAGGAGTGCTAAATGTTATAGCTTCACTAACTATAATATTTAGTTTAGGGTCTAGTGATATCCCTTCCAATTCATTATTCCTAATTTCCCTATGAATTTAATAGACTAGGTTATAAATCTTTGACAATACTATTTTAATGAAAGAGGGCCAGGCCCATTCTCCATTTTTTTTTTTTTGTAAAGTTGGACCCAAAATACCACAATTTTAAAAAGTTTGATCTAAATGCCATAAAAATTATAATATTTGTTCAAAATAACACATTTAACTAGTCAAAAAGGTAAGTTGTGAAAAAGTATAGTTGGTGATAGTCATTATTGCGCATTGATTAGGTGCAGTAAATGCCTTTATTGGGGCATAAAAATTGATTTCACCTACCTACAAAAATCCACCAAAAGACACCACAACGAAAATTTTGCTGAAATTTCCCTCACGAAAAAGTAGTAAAAACACTTACGAAATTTTCGTGAGGCCAAGTTTGGAGTGCACATACGAAAATTCCTGATATTGTGTGGATATTTCATTGAGTACATGGAGGTTAGTAACCGCCCCCTCTCCATTTTCGTTGAACATGTGCTTGAAATTTGTTTATCTCTCTTTTTGGTTGAATTTATGTGATTTAAAACTGTCAAAGTAAACATGAAAATACACGATTATATGTTCTTGAATATATATGTGCTTAGATTTATGGATATAGTTCCTGAAATTAGGTTTAGGAAACTGTGTTTCTGCGTTCTTTCCTCCACGAAAATTCATCCATACAAGAAAATTCAACCATACACGAAAATCAACGAAAATGCATGCCACGAAAATCAACGAAAATGCATGCCACGAAAAACCACGAAAATGCATGCCACGAAAATCCATGAAAATGCATGCCATGAAAATCCACGAAAATGCATGCCAAGAAAATGCATGTCAAGAAAATTCACGAAGTTGGGCATACACATACATTATAAATTCCCCACGAAAATTCCCCAATACTAAAATCTTTAACGAGCATATATTTTCATTAAATATAGCGTGACTGGGAGTGGGTCCGACCAGATTGTCAGCGCCAGTTCGCGTATATCAATGGATATACGCGACTTACTATTATTCGTGAGATAGGGATGGAGCTATCGGAGGTGGATGGAGATTATATCTATGATTTCATGGACACATGTTTCGATCACTTCTTACGGTGGCAAATGGATACAGAGACGTGTAAGGCGTTTCTACATTATCTGATGAGTCGGGAGGTGCGACGGAGGGATGCATTACCAGGCGACTGCTGGTTTTTTATTGGACCAGATAGATTCTGTCGTTTCTCCAGATGAGAGTTTTTTCTTGTTACGAGGTTGAGGTTTGGAAACTCGGATTTCAACCCATCTGGGGTACACATTTTAGGGTCAGGTGGGTTGTACGACCGTGTAGTGCGATCCGGTGTTGGGAGTATCACCATTTCAAACCTCCGAGCCAGATTTGTTGGAGGGGAGTTTCGTCGCAGCCGTGTAGACCTCATGAATGTAGTGAAGATTCTGATCTTGTACTGTATCGTGCTTGGAGTGAACATACTGAAGACCACTGTCGACACGTGGGTATGGAGCCTCGTCGACCAGACTGACACTTGGGAGAGCTTCCCATGGGGGAAATTCTCCTATCTGACCCTGTTGCGTCATATGGCGAAGTTACCTATCACTATTCCACAGTAGAGAGGGAGCAGGACTTATACCTATCACTTTTACGGATTCTCCGTTGCCTTACTGGTGAGTTAAAAATAGATATATGTTGTGAATATATATTTTTAGAAGGAATTAGAATTCTGATATCACGTGTGTACCATATGTAGATATGGGCGTATGAGGCGATACCTTATACGGGCACGTTTCCTGGTCGTCGAGTGGATACTAGACACCAGATTCCTCGGTGTCTTAGATGGTCCGCCATGAGATCCACCACAGACGTATCACAGATACTTACTGCTCAGGTGAGTCTTTATCGAGTACATTTATTGAAAATAATATTTATAGTAAGGTTTTGTTAATTAATATTTCTTGTGCATGCTAGATACCTTGTTTAGAGACGCTCGAACCGACTCCTGATGAGGTGAATCATCCATTTTGGGTGTTGTGGAGCATGACCTCTCAGAGGGTGTGCAACCAGTTGGTCGTGATCATGGACGGAGGACCTGGGGTATACATGTTGGACCATCTCGGCGTCCACCTACTCGAGATGCCGATGCTCCTATTGACCCTGTCCCTACTAGACGCACGAGGACCTTTACTCGTGCAGTCGATCAGTCTGACGTCGTGCACACGGCAGCTCCTGATCCAGTTGTGCCTCCTTCTAGGAGACACAGACGGGCCCAGGTTGTTTCTTCTTCATCTTCCGAGGAGGCACATAGAGCTGAGCTACATTTTACAAAGCCGAACTTCCCTCAGCAGGAATTCCATGATCCTGGCATGCCCGAGCAGCCTTTTGAGGCTAGCGGATTCGATCGGGCGGAGCCGACGCATCACAGCCTCCATTATGCACCCGATCTAGTACACCATGACTTCAGTGCACCTCATACGGATCTGTTATCACAGTTGTCCCTGCTCATCGATATACGGTTCGACCAAATGCAAACGTTCCTCGGTGGCAAGATTGATTATCTCGATTAGAGGATTGATCATTTGGATGAGAGGTTCGATCGTTTGGAGTCTGGCATGCCTGACATCATCGCTGAGCAGCTTCGTGGATTCTTTGGTGACGGCCCACGTCCACAATATGAGCCTAACTTGGGTCGGCCATAGGAGAGTTGGACCGCAGATGCGCCATCAGAGCAGCCTACTACAGGATTGGAGGTTGTTAAGTGTTTATAAAAAGGGATTCAACATAATTTTGAGCATGGAGGTATTTGATAGAAGTTTACAGTGAGAAATTTATGTTCTTGGGATTTCATAATTGTTTTTGGGATAAATGTATTTGGCAAATATTTTTATGTATTTGACAAACAGATTTTGGGTTGTCTTTTTTGGAGTTAAATGTAATTGTTTTTGTGGTAAATGTATTTGTCAAATATGCATTGTTATACACATAATTAGTTTTGCAAGATTCTGTGATTATGCATTTGTGAGCCATGAATTCAATGCATTTGTAGAAAAGTGGAGGGTGTGACTATTTCGAATGGGATGACAATGACGAGTACGAGAAATTGAGAGAAGCGTATGAGTTGTTGAAAGAAGAAATGAAAGATCTCAAACGAGATATGAAGCTATTAAAAGAGGACGTTCGGAGTATGGTTAACCAAAACAACACTCTTAGAGAAGACAAGAGGATGTGGAAGAATAAGTGTAGGAGTATGAGAATGCAATTCATAGTTCTTCAATTTCTTCTTCTTGTTTGTTGGTGGATTGCACATTAAATTTTATTAGTTTAGTTTGTTGGATGTTTTTGTTAGTTATTGATATGTAAGACCATACCTAGGGCATTTTGTAGTGCACTTTGTATTAAGATTTATGAATGTTGCAAGATTTATGTATTTTCTATTAATTATGCATTCTCCTTGATCCTTGCAAAATTTGAACACATAGTATGTACTTGGAAATAAACCTTGGCAAAATTTGAACACATAATTTGAACACATATTTGAACACAAATGAAATACCACAAAAAAAATGCACCTGGAAATTCATTCAATAAAAACAGAAGGAAAAGATTTGGAGTAATAACATCTGAAATTCATTCAACCACAATCAAATTACACTATGTCTTAGAAAAGCCATGATGGCAAGTCAAAACATCTAAGCATGTTCCAAAATGGCACAAAAACAGCTTCCACAAACATCATTATCCATAAATATCCCAACATGTTTATCCAAAATATAGACTAAAAACAAATCCCAACAAGATGTACTTAATTCAAACTACTTTTCCTGAGGTGACATTGACAAGTCCAGATACTTGATGCCATGCTCCACCACCAGCCTTTTCTCTTTCTCAGGTTGTACATCATCTGGATTCACCCAAACTACTTTCACTCCACTTTCTGTGAATGGAGCAGGGGCTCTAATATTCACTCTTGATGGCATGGGAGATGGTATTGAAGGCATGACAGGTTGTGATGGCAATGGTTGTTGACTTAATTGTGAAAGGCTTATTTCTTCATGTGCATTAGACCTTTGACTCATTGATTCAGCAAGTTGGACATACATTGATGGTCCTGGAATGTTAGTTGTTTGACTCCTCAAGTATTCATCTATGTTGGCCTCAATATCTATCAAATCTTGATTGTCTACTTCTTCATCCCCAGGATCTGCACTTGGTGGGAGAATCTAAAATAAACAGAATTGACTTATGAGAAAAATATTAAGAATGGATGACTTGGTGATTATGTGTAATGACTTATAACATTAGGCTGTTTCCCTTGTCTGCAACTGGATCCTCTTCTCTAATATTCACTCTTGCATTGTCTCTTGACTATAAAGAACAAAATGGATGCAAATATCAGTTAGAACACACAAATATCAAAACAAAAACAAAAACAAAAAAACATTTGCATTTAAATAAGAGCACCTGAGTTCATTTTTTCTTCCTTATTCTGCTCAGCCTTGTATGACTGTCATGCTTTCCCTTTTTCTTTGTATGACTTTGAGATGGTTCATCAGCTTCCCTCCTCCTTGGCCTCATTGGTCTTCCCTTAGAAGCCTTAGCAAACTGTGGGGGTAATGGAGGAATATAGTTTGAATCCCCCCACAACTTATCATAACTTACCCATAGGATAGCATGTTGGTACACTTTGATGTAGGTTTCAACATAGTAGTACCTATCAACAAAATCTTCCACATTCTGACTCCCACTTACAAGTGCACAGGTAGCATGCTTGCAAGGTATTCCAGTGAGTTGCCACAGCCTGCAAGTCACTGCCACTTCTCCAAGTCAACATCATATTGGCTTCCATCATAACTGGACACTTCATAATGCTTGTCATGGGACTTTATGGGTATGAAATCACCCACACAATCCTTGTACCTATCCAATATCTTCTGTATTTTGGGACACAATTTCCCAACCCATTTTTCAAGAGCCTTATCCCTACACTTTTACAGCCTCTTCATAATGTAAATCCTTATCCATTCAACCAAGATAATGATTGGCTTATCTCTTGCCTCAAGTATGCAGCTATTAAAAGACTCAGGCACATTATTCAAAAGCATGTCACATTTTGCATTCTCTTTGAAAAATGCCATACTCCACTGAGTGGGAGGTTTATCATTAAACCACTCCCACAGGGGCACTGTGCTCCTTCAATTTCCTCATGGCCTCCCTAAACTCACCTTGTGTTGTGGCTTGGGCACAATTCCACAACAGATTTTTATGTATCATTCCCCTAAACCCTGCACTCTTCATGTTATTATGCATATGCCTAACACACACCCTATGTTCTGCCCCAAAGAATACAGAACCCACAGTCTTGATCAAACCCTTTTGTTTGTCAGAAATCAAAGTAAGGGACTCAACATTGTTTATCTCAAGATCCAGTTTCAAACATGTCAAAAACCACTCCCATGTTCCAAAGTTTTCTTGTTTAACAACTGCATATGCCATAGGATACAAGTTGTTATTTGGATCAACCCCCACAGCACTTAACAAGATACCCCCTGCATTTCCCTTTAACCAACTTCCATCTATTCCCAACAATGGCCTGCAGCCCCCTAGAAACCCCCTTCTCAAAGCATCAAAGCAAATATAAAGATGAGAAAACCTGTTCTGGTCATCTGTCCCTAGCAGAATTGTTGAACCTGGATTGGTTTTCTTAAGTTCATCTACATATGACCAAATTTCATATATTGATCATCATGGTTTCCTTGAATGAGTTCCAAAGCCATATTTTTTGCTCAAAAGGACTGCTGTCTAGATACATTGCACCTCAAGTCCTTAATCACATCCATCCTAAAGGACTTGAGTTTCCTAGTTGGGTCAGTTTGAAATCTTTGCAGAAACCTTTCATCTAGCCATTTTGCTTTCATATTTTTCACCTCATGAGTAGGTGCACACTCATGGACAGATTGGTATACATTTATTTGCCAAGTCTCAACATCATCAAGTTTGTTTAAATATATTTTCCAAGTACAACCCAACCCATTACACCTTACATACACCCTCTCCTTGTTATTATTCCTCACTGTTTTCAGGTTTCTTTTTGTCATTTTTCAGCCGCACCTCCATCTGGTGGAGGGATTTCTTCCAAACTTGGACTTGAGCACTGAATGTCCTCCTCACCCTCTATGTTTTTTGGTACATTTAGGGTTTCTTCCGGATTTGGTGGAATTGGGGCTTCGACGGGTTTTGAGGATTTTTCAGGAGTTAGGGCTTTAGCCCGTTTTGATTTTCGTCGGGGTTGATCATTTCGAGTTGGGGCTTTCGGTGTTCCCTCATTGGAGGCTTCCTTGCGCTTTCGGGGAGACATTCTCAGACCTCAATCACCGGCGATGGATGGCTCGATAGATCGTCTTCTTGTTGATTTTAGTTTTAGGGTTAGGACATTCGATTTCGATTTAGGAATTAGGATTTGATATTCCCTTTTTTTAATTTTAGATTCAGTTTTTAGATTTTAGATTTTTTTTTTTTACATTTTCATTTTTCAGTTTCATTTTTAGATTTTAGTTTTTAGATTTAAAATGTAAAATTTACTTTTTTTTTCTTATCTAATAAATATATTTATATAAAACAGTCCACGTGTAATCCGGATAATTTTGATTGGCCAATAGCAGTCAATAGCAGTCCATGTGTAATTCGGTGACAATTGGGGGCTATTGTATTACAATCGCCGGAGAAAGAGGTATTCCGACGAAAAATGGACCAAATAGTGACGCTTTTTTGCCTAATTGGACTAAAATTGAACACCGGCTCTATGGTAGACTAAAATTGGAAGTGGACTAAAATTGAATTTTTCCCCATGGATCTAGGATCCATGCACCCGGGTCGACCCATCCCACGCGACTCTAACGCGTGTTTTCACGCACCCCACGCGCCTGGTGGGTGATCTCAAACCCACCAAAATTCACTCCAAGCAGTCATACCCTCATGTTATGTTAGAGTTACCTTCATGTTATGTTAGTTGTTAGCACCTTCATTTTATGTCAAAAATAATGATTTATCAATGAAATACACACTATTACATCTTGTAGAATACACACATAAAACTATGCTACATTAATTAACTCTATATCATTCTAGTTAATCATATGGCTAAGATCATCTATACGGCTGCCCTAATCGATCATTTAGTTCAACAATTAATTACAATATAATTTGATTAATATATTGCTTGATTATCAAACATATATTATAGCTCAAAGAAAACATAATTTTCACATGTCAACTAATAAGCTAAATTATTTTATTTCTTTGATTTATGAGAATAGTTGGTGTGCCGCTGCCCGCTGGGTGTAGTGTGCCCGGTCCAATTTCTAATACTTTAAGGGGTGTTTGGTAGGAAGGTTTGGGGTGGATTGGGATTATTATATAGGTTAAACATCTGTTTGGTATATGGGTTTAAAGCCCGGGTTTACGCCAAACTCGGGGTTAAAATATTGGGTTTGGGGTGTGCTATGGGCTTTACAATAAACCCACCAAAATTGGTGGGTTTAATATTAGCCCAACAATGCCACTCGTGATTTTACCTTCCCACCCTTACTGTAGCCAATGAAATTACCCACCAGCCCTTACTTTTGCATAGAACTACATATTTGCCATCATATATAATAGCAAAACCCTAGCCATCTTTGCTTCCTCAACCCAGCCCCCGACTGAAACCCAAGAGGCGAATCTTCTCCGATGGAAAACTCGATCATCCTCCGGTGAAACTCACCCTGCCATCAAGTCGAAGTCGATACAAGAAGACAAAGGATAACACCGTCGAAACCCATGTATCCCTTCTCCCAAATTATCTCAGTTATTCTTCTCCCAAATCTAAGATATGCGAATTTGTGTATTCTCCAAAAATCTACTATCTTTGTTATTCTCCACCAACTATACTTTGTGTTTATGCTGATTTTTCACAAACCAAAATGGGGTCCTCATTGAAACCTTGTTCAGTTCATCATTTTCTTCAAATTCAGAGACAAATCTTATGCAATATCACTGGGAGCTTATAAACTCAGCTTTTAAATGTGAGGACATCATTAAACTCAGCTTATAAACTCATCTCTAATATTCAATTGAGAATGTGAACATTAGCAGATTTATGTTAGGTGTTTTGATTTGTTTGGGAAGAATTTAAGATTTAAGCAGTCGATTTTTGGTGTGTGTTTTTTGTGTGTTTTGATTTATGTGTTTTAAGAAGCAGAATTAATTAGGCAGCCCTAACATCAGCCTGCTTTGTTTTCATTTAAGAATGCTTTGTTTTCATTTAAGAACACATCTTCCAGAAAGCTTTATGCTGAACTGTTTCACAAAGGTCTACTGAAGATCTTTGGAAGTCACTCCAACATGGTCTGTTGCTACAGTCACCAATCATGGTTTTTGTTTGTTTATTTGTTGAAAGGTCCATTTACAGATTTGGGAAGGTCAGTTCATACTTTTCCCTTTTATTAATTTACTGTAATTTTAGGGCACTATTTTCAGTTTTTTTTGGATGTTTTACAGTGGTTGAAGAAGACAAAGAGAAAGGCTTTGTTTGCTTTCTTGGAGAAGATCAAAGAGGGTATTGATTCCGAACTCATAATGGGCTTCATTTTTCTTGAATTTTGGTGGGATTTAGGTTTTGTTCTTCATTAGGGTTCTTAATTTCAAATTCTTGTTCTTTTGTTTTTTAAAGTAAGTCTCTGTGTTCTTCATTAGGGTTCTTGAATGGAAGTTCTTGTTCTTTTATGCCATTATTGTTTTGGTGGGATTTTGCTGCAGTATATAACTTGTTCTTTATCTGGGCTTTTGATTTGAACTCATCATTCTTTTTATTATTCTATAATATGATTACTTTGGAACAGAGCTTATGCTGCTTGGGCTTATTTCTTTGTTATTGGGGCAATGGGCAAATTGGATATCTTTGCATACTTTGTTATTGCAAAATGAATTAGCTACATTGCATCTCATGTCTGTGGTGAGGTACACTATCTGGTTTAGTTCCTTAATTTCCCAGAAATCCCAAGTTTTGTATGCAAGATCTTTGAAATAAATAAATGGTTTCTATTCGTAATTTCAGGGGCGAGAACCTTTCGTTTCTGCAGAAGGGCTTGAACAACTTCATCGTTTCTTGTTTGTTCTAGGTATCACTCATGTCCTGTATAGTTGCATCACTGTCGGTTTATCCATGATCAAAGTATGTGCTTTCTTCATCTCCAACTATGTGGATATAAGTATTCTTGAGATTTTTGGGAGTTGTTCATTTGATTTGATTGTAGATATGTAGCTGGAGGAAATGGGAGATTCAGGAGAGCATTGTAGCAGAGGCGAATGCTCAAGGTATTTGATGCCTTGATGATGATTAACACTATTGTTTCTGGATCAGATTATTGATTCCTTGATGTAAATCTGTGAGGGTAGCCAAGTTAGCAGATATAGAAGTGGCTGATGTTGATGTGTTTTGAGACGACTTCAAACGACACAAAAGATGTTGGACATCATCCATCAATGAATGAGATTGAGATGGAAGACTGTTTGATCTGGAATGGAAGTTGGCCATCTTTTTTCTAGAATGAAATTAGAACTCAAAAGGCTGAATATGTACAATTTGTTTTGTTGAGAAAATATGATGAATGGTTAAAGTATATTTAGGAAGATGGAGAAAGAAACAGAAGGAATCATTTACACCTACAATGTCTCTTCATTGCTGGAAAATGAATTAATTGAGAAGGTTTGCAATTATTTCTATGATGGAAAGTCTTCTTCATCATGTGGGATTAATTTGCTGTTCTAAACACAAGTATGAAAATATTTAAAATCTGTATATTTAATGGCAAATGTTGCATCATAGGGGGAATTTTCTTGTTTTTTCGAATAAATTAAATGTCACTGATCATACCTGCAATTAGATCCATAATAGATGTTGCATTTATTGGCATCCACATGATATATTACACTTAATATATATAGGTGTGATGTTCTTCATATTTTAGACAAACAGGCCAAAAAAATACTTGATATTTCTCACACGAATGGTATCAAATCTTGATTAGTTGTACAAGTGTATTACACATTAGAGCATGTGTATTAGTTAACATGAAAGGGTAAGAATTTTTTTTTTTTCTTTCCATTATTTGAACAAAAGGGTATTTTGGTCATTTACTCTAATATATCAAACCCAACCTATATACCAAACACAAATTTATAAACATTACACTTTTTAAACACACATACCAAACACATAACACAACTAAACCCATCCCAAAAACCTCCACACCAACCATCCAAATTATACTCCATGAACAGTAAAAAACCCGAAATTATTACAATCCAGTCAAACCCAACCTCGTACCAAATGGGCCATAAGTTATATCGGCTAATAATTTAATTTGTTATAAGTAATACAATCAATACCTTAATATGTAATAAGTAATATTTTAAATAAACCTAATAGAAACATATATTTTAACCATACGAGTAATACTTTATGAGTAAACTACATATACATTATGAATATACAAACAACATGTTTATTAAACATATATCAATTATACAAGTAACACCTTAGGAATATATGATAAATGCTCCTAGTAATAATGATAAAATATATTTATTACCAAACTAATAATACTTCTACAAGTATATATATTGAACATATCATTTATTCTATGGTACATATACTGCAATTTTGTTTAATTAATATTAAGGTAAAAAAAGTTTTTTGGTCTTCTAACTTTGACTCCTTAGAATTTTTATCCTTTATCTTTCACCCTGATATTAATGATTATTAAATTAAAAGAGAATAAATAGTTATATAACAAATATAATAACGTGAATTTATTTAGACTTATTACTGTGAAGTAATTTTGAACTTTGTTAAATAAAATAAAAGATAATAAAAATATCTTCAAAAATAATCTACATTTATCTGCAATCATAAAAATTATCGTAGGACTTGAATGAATGAAATATAAACAAATTATAAAACAAAACTGAAAATCAAATGAAAAATAGAAAAATAAAAGAAAAATAAAGAGAAAACTGAACATATATATAGTGACATTCAAAACCGGTATAGAAAGGACATTCATTATAAACGCAACATGTATATTGGTAAGTATATTAGATAATTTTAGACCAATATGTAG